>JALMGF010000001.1:239452920-239455420 GCA_023333645.1 Sceloporus occidentalis | reverse complement strand
GGGTTAAGGTTGAGGGTTAATGGTTAGGGTTAGGGTTAGGGTTAGGCTTTAGGGTTAGGGTTAGGGTTAGGGTTAGTGAAGGGTTAGGGTTAGTGTTGGGGTTAGGGTAAGGGTTTTGGGTTAGGGTTAGGGATAGGGTTAGGGTCAAGGTTAAGGTTAGTGTTTAGTGTTAGGGTTAGGGTTAGGTTTATGGGTTGAGGTTACGGTTAGGGTTCGGGTTATGTTTAGGGTTTAGGTTTAGGGCTAGGGTGAGGGTTATGGTTTGGGTTCGGGTTCGGGTTAGGGTTAGGGTTAGAGTTAGCGTTTAGGGTTAGGGTTAGGGTTTAGGGTTAGATTTAGGGTTAGGATGCCATCAATCAGGAGAGCTTCGAGGATGTGTTCTTGAATTGCGGGGGTTGGATTGGTTCGATCTTGTAGTCTCTTTCAACTGTCCGATTCTACGTGACATCTGTAGTGTTCTACTCGGTCTGGCTCTGTCTGGCTCTGTCTGCCTCTGGCTCTCTCTGGCTTTGTCTGGCTCTCTCTAGCTCTTTCTTGCTCTCCCTGGCTCTCTCTGGCTCTCTCTGGCTCTATCTGGCTCTATCTGGCTCTATTTGGCTCTATCTGAGATTCGAGTTATGGTTAGTGTTTAGGGTTAGGGATTAGGGTTAGAGTTAAGGTTAGGGTTAGAGTTTAGGGATAGGATTAGGCTTAGGGTTTCGGTTTACCGTTAGGGATTAGGGTTAGGATTAGGGTTATAGTTAGGATTAGGGTTAGGGTTAGGGTTAGGGTGAGGTTTAGGATTAGGGTTAGGTTTAGGTTTAGGGTTTAGGGTTAGGGTTAGGGTTCGGGTTAGGGTTTAGGGTTAGGGTTAGGGTTAGGGTTTAGGGGTTAATGTTAAGGTTAGGGTGAGGATTAGGGTTCTGGTTAAGGTTAGGGTTAGGGTTTAGGGTTAGAGTTAGGGTTTAGGGATTGGAATAGGGTTAGGGTTAAGTTTAAGTGTTAGGGGCTCGGGTTAGGGTTAGGCTTTAGGGTTAGGGTTAGGGTTAGGGTTACTGTAGGGTTAGGGTTAGGGTTACTGTAGGGTTAGGGTTAGGGTTAGGGTTAGGGTTAGGGTAAGGGTTTAGAGTTAGGGTTAGGGATATGGTTAGGGTTAAGGTTAAGGTTAGGGTTTGGGTTTAGGGTTAGGGTTAGGGTTAGGGTTAGGGTTAGGGTTATGGGTTAAGGTTAGGATTAGGGTTAGGGTTAAGTTTAGGGTTTAGGTTTAGGGCTAGGGTTAGTGTTAGGGTTTGGGTTCGGGTTAGGCTTAGGGTTAGGGTTAGGCTTAGCGTTTAGGGTTAGGGTTAGGGTTTAGGGTTAGGTTTAGGGTTAGGGTTAGGATGCCCATCTATCAGGAGAGGTTTGAGGATTTGTTCCTGAATGGCGGCGGTTAGATTAGTTCGATCTTGTAGTCTCTTGCAACTGTCCGATTCTAAATGACATCTGTAGTGTCCTACTCTGTCTGGCTCTGTCTGGCTCTATCTAGCTCTCTCTGGCTCTCTCTGACTCTCTCTGGCTCTATCTGGCTCTATCTGAGGTTCGAGTTATGGTTACTGGTTAGGGTTAGGGATTAGGTTTAGGGTTAGGGTTTAGGGTTAGGGTTAGGGTTAGGGGTTCGGGGTTAGTGTTAAGGTTAGGGTGAGCATTAGGGTTAGGGTTAAGGTTCGGGTTAGGGTTAGGGTTTAGGGTTAGGGTTCAGGTTTAGTGATTGAATTAGGGTTAGGGTTAAGGTTGAGGGTTAGGGGTTACGGTTAGGGTTAGGCTTTAGGGTTAGGGTTAGGGTTAGGGTTAGGGTTCGCGTAGGGTTAGGGTTAGGGTTAGGGTTAGGGTTTAGGGTTAGGGTTAGGGTTAGGGTTTAGGGTTAGGGTTAGGGTTAGGGTTATGGGTTATGGGTTAAGGTTAGGGTTAGGGTTAGGGTTAAGATTATGGTTTAGGTTTAAGGCTAGGGTTAGGGTTAGGGTTAGGGTTCCGGTTAGGGTTAGGGTTAGGGTTAGGATTAGGTTCAGGGTTAGGGTTAGGGTTAGGGTTAGGGTTAGGGTTAGGGTTAGAGTTAGTGTTAGGGTTAGGGTTTAGGGATTGGATTAGCGTTACGGTTAAGGTTTAGGGTTAGGGATTAGGGTTAGGGTTAGGCTTTAGGGTTAGGGTTCAGGTTAGGGTTAGAGTTAGCGTAGGGTTAGGTTTAGGGTTAAGGTTAGGGTTAGGGTTAGGGTTAGGGTTTAGGGTTAGGGTTAGGGTTAGGGTTTAGGGTTAGGGTTAGGGTTAGGGTTTAGAGATTGAATCAGGGTTAGAGTTAAGGTTGAGGGTTAGGGTTTAGGGTTAGTGTTAGTGTTAGGGTTAGAGTTTAGGGATCAGATTAGGGTTAGGGTTTAGCGTTAGGGGTTAGGGTTAAGGTTAGGGTTAGGGTTAGGGTTTAGGGTTAGGGTTAGGGTTAGGGTTTAGGGATTAGGGTTAGGGTTAGGGTTAGGGTTAGGGTTCGGTTTAG
>JALMGF010000001.1:239342726-239345226 GCA_023333645.1 Sceloporus occidentalis | reverse complement strand
TTTTTAAGTTTTTTATTTTATTTTATTTTATTATTTTTATTTTTATTTTTATTTTTAATTCAATATAATTTAATTTAATTATTTTTATTTTTATTTTTTGTTTTATTTTAATTTTATTTTTATTTTTAATTTAATTTAATTTAATTTAATTTTATTATTTTTGTTTTTGTTTTTATTTTTATTTTTATTTTACTATAATTTTTTATTTTTTATTTTAATTTTAATTTTATTTTTATTGTTATTGTTATTTTTATTTTTATTTTACTATTATTTTTATTTTTGTTTTGAATTTTATTTTTATTTTTATTTTTATAAATTTTTATTTTAGGGTAAGGGTTTAGGTTTAGGGTTAGGTTTTCAGGTTAAGGTTAGGGTTTATGGAGAGGGTTTAGGGTTAGGGTTAGGGTTAAGTGTTAGGTTAGGGTTAGGGTTAGGGTTAGCGTTAAGTTTTAGGGTTTAGAGTTAGGGTTAATGTTAGGGTTAGAGTTAGGGTTAGGGTTGGGTTAGGGTTACGGTTAGGATTAGGGTTAGAGGTTAGGGTTAGGGTGAGGGTTAGGGTGAGGGTTAGCATTAGGGTTAGGGTTTAGGGTTATGGTTAGGGTTAGGGTTTAGGGTTTAGGGTTTAGGGTTAGGGTTAGGGTTAGGGTTAGGGTTTAAGGTTAGGGTTAGGGTTAGGTTTTAGGGTTTAGGGTTAGGGTTAGGGTTAGGGTTTAAGGTTAGGGTTAGGGTGAGCTTGAGGGTTAGGGTTAGGGTTAGGGTTAGGGTTTAGGGTTACGGTTAGGGTTAGGGTTTAGGGTTTAGGGTTTAGGGTTAGGGTTAGGGTTAGGGTTAGGGTTTAAGGTTAGGGTTAGGGTTAGGGTTATGGTTAGGAGTTAAGGCTACGGTTAGGGTTAGGGTTTAGGGTTTAGGGTTTAGGGTTAGGGTTAGGGTTAGGGTTTAAGGTTAGGGATAGGGTTAGGGTTAGGGTTACGGTTAGAGTTAGGGTTAGGGTTGGGTTAGGGTTACGGTTAGGATTAGGGTTAGATGTTAGGGTTAGGGTGAGGGTTAGGGTGAGGGTTAGCGTTAGGGTTAGGGATTAGGGTTACAGTTATGGTTTAGGGTTTAGGGTTTAGGGTTAGGGTTAGGGTTAGGGTTTAAGGTTAGGGTTAGGGTTACGGTTAGGGTTAGGGTTTAGGGTTTAGGGTTAGGGTTATTGTTAGGGTTAGGGTTTAAGGTTAGGGTTAGGGTGAGGCTGAGGGTTAGGGTTAGAGTTAGGGTTAGTGTTTAGGGTTACGGTTAGGGTTAGGGTTTAGGGTTTAGGGTTTAGGGTTAGGGTTAGGGTTAGGGTTTAAAGTTAGGGTTAGGGTTAGGGTTTGGGTTAGGGTTAGGAGTTAAGGTTATGGTTAGGGTTAGGGTTTAGGGTTTAGGGTTTAGGGTTAGGGTTAGGGTTAGGGTTTAAGGTTAGGGATAGGGTTAGGGTTAGGATTACGGTTAGAGTTAGGGTTAGGGTTAGGGTTAGGAGTTAAGGTTAGCGGTCAGGGTTACGGTTAGGGTTAGGGTTTAGGGTTTAGGGTTTAGGGTTAGGGTTTGAGTTAGGGTTAGGGTTAGGGTTAGGGTTAGGATTAGGGTTAGTATTAGGGTTTGGGTTAGGGTTAGGGGTTAAGGTTAGGGTTAGAGTTCGGGTTAGGGTTAGGGATTAGCGTTAGGGTTAGGGTTAGGGTTAGGAGTTAAAGTTACGGTTAGGGTTAGGGTTTAGGGTTCAGGGTTAGGGTTAGCGTTAGGGTTAGGGTTAGGGTTAGGGTCAGGGTTAGAGTTACGGTTAGGGTTATGGTCAGGGTCAGGGTAAGGGTTAGGGTTAGGTTTAAGTATAGGGTTAGGGTTAGAGGTTGCGTTAGGGTTAGGATACCCATCTATCAGACGAGCTTTAATGATGTGTTCCTGAATGGCAGGTGGTTGGATTGGTTGTACCTTATTTTTATTTTTATTTTTAATATAATTTAATTTAATTTTTATGTTTATTTTATTTTTATTTTTATTTTTAATTTTATTTTTATTTTTACTTTTTATTTTCATTTTTTTGATTTTAATTTTTAATTTTTTTATTTTATTTTATTTTATTATTTTTATTTTTATTTTTAATTTTATTTTATTTTATTTTATTTTATTTTATTATTTTTATTTTTATTTTTAATTTTATTTTAATTTTATTTTTATTTTTAATTTAATTTAATTTTATTTTATTTTATTATTTTTATTTTAATTTTATTTTTATTTGTATTGTTATTGTTATTTTTATTTTTATTTTACTATTATTTTTATTTTTGTTTTGAATTTTATTTTTATTTTTATTTTTACAAATTTTTATTTTAGGGTAAGGGTTTAGGTTTAGGGTTAGGTTTTCAGGTTAAGGTTAGGGTTTATGGAGAGGGTTTAGGGTTAGGGTTAGGGTTAGGGTTAGGGTTAGGGTTAGGGTTAGGGTTAGGGTTAGGGTGAGGGTGAGGGTGAGAGTTAGGGTTAGGGT
>JALMGF010000001.1:239302726-239305226 GCA_023333645.1 Sceloporus occidentalis | reverse complement strand
TTAGAGTTTAACGTTAGGTTTAAGGTTTAGGGTTTAGGGTTAGGGTTAGGGCTAGGGTTAGTGTTTAGGATTTAGGGTTAGGGTTAGGGTTAGGGTTAGGGTTTAAGGTTAGGGTTAGGGTTAGGGTTACGGTTAGAGTTAGGGTTAGGGTTAGGGTTAGGAGTTAAGGTTAGCGGTTAGGGTTACGGTTAGGGTTAGGGTTTAGGGTTTAGTTTTAGGGTAAAGGTTGGGGTTAGGGTTAGGGTTAGGGTTAGGATTAGGGTTAGGATTAGGGTTTGGGTTAGGGTCAGGAGTTAAGGTTAGGCTTAGGGTTAGGGTTAGGGTTAGGGTTAGGGTTAGGGGTTAGGGTTAGGGTTAGGTTTAGGGTTAGGGTTAGCGTTAGGGTTAGGGTTAGGGTTAGGGTTAGGGTTAGGGTTAGGGTTAGGGTTAGGGTTAGGGTTAGGGTTAGGGTTAGGGTTAGGGTTAGGGTTAGCATTTTGGGTTTAGGGTTAGGGTTAGGGTTAGGGTTAGGATTAGGGTTAGTGTTAGTGTTAGGGTTGAGGTCAGGCTTAGGGTTAGGGTTAGGGTTTTGGGTTAGCATTAGGGTTAGGGTTAGGGTTAGGGGTTAAGGTTAGGGTTAGGATTAAGGTTAGGGATAGGGTTAGGGTCAGGCTTAGCGTTAGGGTCAGGGTTTGGGTTAGGGTTAGGATTCCCATCTATCAGGAGAGATTTGATGATGTGTTCCTGAATGGCAGGGGGTTTGATTGGTTGGATCTTGTGGTCTCTTCCAACTCTATGATTCTATTTGACATCTGCAGTGCTCTACTCTGTCTGGCTCTGTCTGGCTCTATCTGGCTCTGTCTTGCTCTGTCTGGCTCTGTCTGGATCTATCTCGTTCTTTCTGGATCTGTTTGGCTCTATCTGGCGCTGTCTGGCTCTGTCTGGCTCTTTCTTGATCTATCTGGTTCTATCCGGCTCTGTCTGGTTCTATCTGGCTCTATCTGGGGTTAGGGTTAGGGTTAGGGTTTAGGGTTAGGGTTAGGGTTAGGGTTAGGGCTAGGTTTAGGGTTAGGGTTAGGGTTAGGTTAGGGTTAGGATTAGGGTTTAGGGTTAGGGTTAGGGTTCGGGTTCGGGTTAGGGGTTGGGGTTAGGGGTTAGGGCTTAGGGGTTAGGGTTAGGGTTAGGGTTAGGGTTTAGTATTAGGGTTAGGGTTTAGGGTTAGGGTCAGGCCTAGGGTTAGGGTTAGGTTTTCAGGTTAGGGTTAGGGTTTAGGGTTAGGGATATGGTTTAGCGTTAGGGTTTAGGGTTAGGGTTAGGGTTTAGGATTAAGGTTAGGGTATAGGGTTAGGGTTTAGGGTTAGGGTTAGGGTTTAGGGTTAAGGTTAGGGTTTGGGGTAAGGGTTAGGTTTAGGGTTAGGGTTAGGTTCAGGCTTAGGGTTAGGGTTAGGGTTTCAGCTTAGGGTTAGGGTTAGGTGTTAAGGTTAGGGTTAGGGTTAGGGTTAGGGTTAGGGTTAGGATTAGAGTTAAGGATTAGGGTTAGGGTTAGCGTTAACGTTAGGGTTTAGGGTTAGGGTCAGGGTTTGGGTTAGGGTTAGCATGCCCATCTATCAGAAGAGATTTGATGATGCGTTCCTGAATGGCAGGGGGTTGGATTGGTTGGATCTTGTGGTCTCTTCCAACTCTATGATTCTATTTGACATCTGCAGTGCTCTACTCTGTCTGGCTCTACCTGGCTCTGTCTAGCTCTGTCTGGCTCTATCTGGCTGTGTCTGGCTCTATCTGACTCTTTCTGAATCTGTCTGGCTCTGTCTGGCTCTGTCTGACTCTTTCTTGATCTATCTGGTTCTATCGGGCTCTGTCTGGTTCTATCTGGCTCTATCTGGGGTTAGGGTTAGGGTTAGGGTTTAGGGTTAGGGTTAGGGTTAGGGTTTAGGGTTAGGGTTAGGGTTAGGGTTAGGATTTTGGGTTAGGATTTAGGGTTAGGGTTAGGGCATAGGGTTAGGGTTTAGGGTTAGGGTTAGGGTTTAGGGTTGAGGTTAGGGTTTAGGGTTAGGGTTAGGGTTAGGGTCAGTCTTAGGGTTAGGGTTACGGTTTCAGCTTAGGGTTAGGGTTAGGGGTTAAGGTTAGGGTTAGGGTTAGGGTTAGGTTTAGGGTTAGTGTTAGGGTTTAGGGTTAGGGTTAGGGTTAGGGTTAGAGTTAGGGTTAGGGTTAGGGTTAGGGTTAGGTTTAGGGCTAGGGTTAGGGTTAGGGTTAGGTTTAGGTTAGGGTTAGGATTAGGGTTTAGGGTTAGGGTTAGGGTTAGGGATAGGGTTTAGGGTTAGGTTTTAGGGTTAGGGTTAGGGTTTAGGTTTAAGGTTAGGGTATAGGGTTAGGGTTTAGGGTTAGGGTTAGGGTTTAAGGTTAAGGGTTAGGGCAAGGGTTTGTTGTCAAGGTTAGGGTTAGGGGTTAAGGTTAGGGTTAGGGTTAGGGTCAGGCTTAGGGTTAGGGTCAGGGTTTGGGTTAGGGTTAGGATTCCCATCTA
>JALMGF010000001.1:239287726-239290226 GCA_023333645.1 Sceloporus occidentalis | reverse complement strand
AGGGTTAGGGTTAGGATGCCCATGTATCAGGAGAGATTTGATGATGTGTTTCTGAATGGCAGGGGGTTATATTGGTTGGATCTTATGGTCTCTTTCAACTCTTCGATTCTATTTGACATCTGCAGTTCTCTACTCTGTCTGGGTCTAGCTTGCTCTGTCTGGCTCTGTCCTGCTCTGTCTGGCTCTATCTGGCTCTCTCTGGCTCTGTCTGGCTCTTTCTGGCTGTATCTGGCTCTGTTTGGCTCTGTCTGGCTCTGTCTGGCTCTATCTGCCTCTGTCTGGCTCTGTCTGGCTCTGTCTGGCTCTATCTGGCTCTGTCTCGCTCTGTCTGGCTCTGTCTGGCTCTGTCTTTAGCTATCTGGCTCTATCCGGCTCTGTCTCGTTCTATCTGGCTCTATCTGTGGTTAGGGTTAGGGTTAGGGTTTATGGTTAGGGTTAGGGTTAAGGTTAGGGTTTAGGGTTAGGGTTAGGGTTTCGGCTTAGGGTTAGGGTTGTGGTTAGGATTAGGGTTAGGGTTAGGGTTAGGGTTAGGGAAAGGGTTCGGGTTAGGGTTTAGGGTTAGGGTTTAGGGTTAGGGTTAGGGTTTAGGGTTAAGGTTAGGTTTTGGGGTTAGGGTTAAGGTTAGGGTTTAGGGTTAGGGTTTAGGGTTAGGGTTAGGGTTAAGGGTTAAGGTTAGGGTTTGGGTTTAGGGTTAGGGTTAGGGTTAGGGTTTAGGGTTAGGGTTAGGTTTTCAGCTTAGGGTTAGGGTTAGGGGTTAAGGTTAGGGTTAGGGTTAGGGATAGGATTAGGTTAGGGTTAGGGTTAGGGGTTAGGGTTAGGGTTAGGCTTAGGGTTACGGGTTAATGTTAGGGTCAGGGTTAGGGTTAGGGTTAAGGTTTCAGCTTAGGGTTAGGGTTAGGGTTACGGTTAGGGTTTAAGGTTAGTGTTAGGGTCAGGCTTAGGGTTACGGTTAGGGTTTTAGCTTAGGGTTAGGGTTAGGGGTTAAGGTTAAGGTTAGGGTTAGGGTTAGGGTTAGGGCTAGGGTTAGGGTTTAGGGTTAGGGTTACGGTTAGGGTTAGTGTTAGGGTTAGAGTTAGGGATAGGGTTATGGTTAGGGTTAGGGTTAGGGTTAGGGTTTATGGTTAGGGTTAGGGTCAGGCTTATTGTTAGGGTTAGGGGTTAAAGTTAGGGTTAGGGTTAGGGCTAGGGTTAGGGGTTAGGGTTAGGGTTAGGGTTAGGGTTTAGGGTTAGGGTTAGGGTTCGGGTTAGGGTGAGGGTTAGGGTTAGGGTCAGGGTCAGGGTTAGGGTTAGGGTTTCAACTTAGGGTTACGGTTAGTGGTTAAGGTTAGGGTTAGGGTTAGGATGCCCATCTATCAGAAGAGATTTGATGATGTGTTCCTGAATGGCAGGGGGTTGGATTGGTTGGATCTTGTGGTCTCTTCCAACTCTATGATTCTATTTGACATGTGCAGTGCTCTACTCTGTCTGGCTGTATCTGGCTCTGTCTAGCTCTGTCTGGCTCTATCTGGCTGTGTCTGGCTCTATCTGGCTCTTTCTGGCTCTGTCTGGCTCTTTCTGGCTCTGTTTGGCTCTGTCTGGCTCTTTCTTGATCTGTCTGTTTCTATCTGGGGTTAGGGTTAGGGTTAGGGTTTAGGGTTAGGGTTAGGGTTAGGGTTAGGGTTAGGTTATTGTTTGGATTAGGGTTTAGGGTTAGGGTTAGGGTTAGGGTTAGAGTCACCCATAACCTTAACCCTAACCTTAACACTATTAGGGTTAGGGTTAGGGTTAGGGTTAGGGTTCGGGTTCGGGTTCGGGTTTAGGGTTAGGGTTTAGGGTTAGGGTTAGGGTTAGGGTTAGGGTTTAGGGTTAGGGTTTGGGGTCAAGGTTAGGGTTAGGGTTAGGGTTTAGGGTTAGGGTTAGGGTTAGGGTTTCAGCTTATGGTTAGGGTTATGGGTTAAGGCTAGGGTTAGGGTTAGGGTTAGGGATAGGGTTAGGGTAGGGTTAGCGTTAGGGTTAGGGTTAGGGTTAGCGTTAAGGGTTAGGGTTAGGGTTAGGGTTAGGGTTAGGGTTAGGGTTAGGATTTCGGGTTAGGGTTTAGGGTTAGGGATAGGGTTTCGTGTTAGGGTTTATGGTTTGGGTTAGGGTTTAGGGGTAAGGTTAGTTTTTGAGGTTAGGGTTAGGGTTTAGGGTTAGGGTTAGGGTTTAGGGTTAGGGTTAGGGTCAGGCTTAGGGTTAGGGTTAGGGTTTCAGCTTAGGGTTAGGGTTAGGGTTAGGGTTAGGGTTAGGGTTAGGATGCCCATGTATCAGGAGAGATTTGATGATCTGTTTCTGAATGGCAGGGGGTTATATTGGTTGGATCTTATGTTCTCTTTCAACTCTACGATTCTATTTGACATCTGCAGTTCTCTACTCTGTCTGGGTCTAGCTTGCTCTGTCTGGCTCTTTCCTGCTCTGTCTGCCTCTATCTGGCTCTCTCTGGCTCTGTCTGGCTCTATCTGGCTGTATCTGGCTCTGTTTGGCT